>JAJIBD010026644.1:0-47520 GCA_021461705.1 Cryptotis parvus
GCTGGGCTGTGATAGTCTGGTCTGCTGGGTGGAGTTGTGATGAGAGGGAAGTTCGGATGTGGAAAATGGCGGCCCCCATGGAGTCGGGGGGTCGTCTGGCTTGTTGTGAGGCTCTGCTGGGGTGGCAGGCCACGGCTAGAACCCACCAAGCCTCCCAGGCACCTCATGAGCGGCTGGGCACAGGGAGAGCGAGTAGCAGCTCTGCCCCATGTCTTGGCTAATGTGACATTTTAATATGGGAGTAGATGAGCATATCAATACAAAACATTATTTTGATAATTATGTCAAGACTTTATAAAAAATATTTTCAGGAAATGCATCCTAATAGGTAGGAATAACAGGATTCAAAGCAACAGTATTATTTTTTTAACATTTCAAATCAAAATAAGCAATAAAGAGAGGGGGCCGGAGTGATAGCCCAGCGGGTAGAGCATTTTCCTTGCACGCGGTCGGCCTATGCCGGCCTGGGTTTGATCCCGGCATCCCATATGGTCCACTGAGCACTGCCAGGAGTAATTCCTGAGTGCAGAGCCAGGAGTAACCCCTGAGTGTTGCCAGGTGTGACCCAAAAAGCAAAAAAAAAAAAAAAGAGAGAGAAAGTATCAGGAATATAAACCTACTTATTTTCTAATGCTGGCTATTTGAAGAAGAACAAATCACCTCATCCGTTTTGTCTCCATTTCTTCATCACTTATGCCCTTGTAGAACTAACAATCCTAATACGTCATCAAGAACTTTTGTACTTTCGTATGGTAAGATGCCCTGGAAGAGGAAAAAACCCTGGGTTTGGTTTTTATGGAAAGTGAGAGTGCCTATGGCTTTCCAATGATAGAGGGAAGTCTGACGAATAGAAATGGTCCAAGAGAGGCGACCAGCAGCTTTATGACCAGAAGAGATATGCCTCCTAATTCCCACTGAATGATTTCTTGTTTTTCTCTCTCCACCCCTTTCCTTCCTGTTGTTGCTGTGGTGATTGAAATGGCCACGGGTCACACACATTGGTGGACTTGCCAAAGACACATCTGGTTGTACCGATTGCACACGTCAGCTGAGGTGCTCACTCAGAGTCATACTCATTTAGTGGTGGTGCGTGCGTCCATAATGTTTGTGTATATGTCTTTGTGTGTGTGAGTGTGTTTTTCTGGGCCTTGGTGCAGTGTTCACATAGGAACCACACTTATGGCCCTAGTACTTGCATATCTTTAGTGGTGGTACTTGCAGACATTAAACTTGTGCTGGGATCACACGCTTTGGTGCTGTGGGTCCATGAAAATAGGGCTAGTCATTTACAGAACTCAGGGTGCTCTTGGGATAGAATCCATGGCCTTGTGCTTGCAAGGAGCCATTTTCCAGGCCACTCATTGGGTGGTTTTTTGATTCCCCTCTCCTCTCTTCCCTTCTTTTCTCTCCCAGCAAACATTTATTGAGCTTGCCACATTCTAGGCACAAAGGGATATACATGGGAAATAGGATTCACATGACAATTCCTATTTACTTCAAATTGCAGCCTAGTGAACAAGGAACATGTAGGTCAAACGCCAAAAAAATACTCTGCTTAAAATACACTGTACAAGAACAATTTGGCACTCTTCCTCTGCCATGAGGATGGTCAGAGCTGATTCAGCCTCTTCATTAACCACAATCTTCCTCTTCCTTCCACAATACATTTCTTTCTTTGTCTGTGATTTTTTAAAGGATTGGTGACGTGTGCTTTAATTTTTTCTTCGATAGCTATAAATTTTATGAGGAAGAGGAAATGCCTCCATCAAGTGAACAGTATTCTTGAGACTTCATCTGTTTAATGACCTGGAGTAAAATTGAATTTATCTTTTAGATTTTTGAATTTCTAACAAATGTTGCTCTCTCTCCCATCATATGGAATCTGTGATTTAACAATTTGTGTAGGAAATGGATCATTTTATTAGGGTTCATTTTTAAAAAACAATGTAGATAAAGTCCCTTTTTTAGGACATAAACCATTTTTTCACTAATAAAATTAATTTTATTATATTATATTTATATGTTAATATAAATATATTATATATTAATTTATATATTTTATGACATTATGGGTGCCAAGAAATTTGTATGACAGTAGGAATCAGTAAACATTAAACCTAAAAATTAATGTTGTTTTCTTTAAGTGGAGTTTTGGAAAATTATATAGCTTTAATACATTTTTTCTAATGAATTTTCAAATATATTTTCCCTAATGTGTATCTTTGTTCATTAAGTCTACATAAAAGGATCTAAGGCAGCCGTTAAGTACTGGCTCAATGGCTCTTTGTTTGGTGTTTGCTACTCTCCCAACCAATAATGCATCTATTGTCTTGGAAAATGCTAATTGTTAGTTGATTGTGATATTCATGTTGTAGCTGTCCAGTTACAAACAGAACAATGTTCAGTGTGATGATGGAAAATAGCTTGTTGTTTGATGCTCTGTGATAGGAGACCCACATTTATCTCAATTATGAAAGGTTGTTTCAGTGCCATGATTGTTTTTCTAGATATGAATAGCTCAAACCAGAGAAGAAAAGTGCAAGATCCGAAGTTGTCCTTGTTCTTTTCATGAGCAAACTTGCCCAATTTAGCTTATGCTGAGTAAGGACAAACGATTACAAGAAGTGCATTCTACATATGTGTAATGGGCTCTGGGGGTGGCTGAATGAGGCAGTTGGGTGCTGGAGACTCCACAGTGCACCGGGAGTTAGGGATGTGTCCGGGTCCAAAGCCCAGCATGGCTCTCCTGGGCTTTGTGATATTGACAAGTTTCTCTTTTGTATCTCACCTAAGAAGTATGCATTTGAAGAAAATGATGCATGGGTCCATTTCAGCTTTTAAAACATAAAATATCAAGATTTCAAAAATGTCTTGCCAAGTATTTACATCAATATGGAAAAGAATGGTAAATAATCTCTAACATGTTTTGTCATATAATTTCCAAGTCATTTTATATGCTAAGAACTGTGCTTCATGATCTCACGATCATGATCTTCCCATTAATCATCTATTTGCTAGAGCGGGCACCAGTAATATCTCCATATGTCCTGTCTCATGCCAGTAGAGCAAAGGGCATCGGCTTGCTACAGGAACATAAAGAGCCTCAAACCATTATATTAGGTCATGGGAATGACCTAATATAATTGTTACTGGCATTTGGCATGCTAAATACAACACGAGCAGCTTGCTAGGCTTGCCGTGCGGGAGGCATATTCTTTAAACACCTCCAAATAAAGCATTTATTGATGAACCGCGTGGCCGCTTGCGCGCAGCCGGGGCTGTGATGGGCTGGTCGGTTGGGTGGAGTTCTGAAGAGAGGGAAGTCGGATGTGGAAAATGGCGGCACCCATGGAGTGGGTGGGGGGTCGTCTGGCTTGTTGTGAGGTTCTGCCGGGGTGGTGGGCCAAGGCTAGAACCCACCATGCCTCCCGACTGCCTCATGAACGGCTGGGCACAGGGAGACCAAGGAACCGCTCTGCCCCATGTCTAAGAGTCTCTGGACCAGCATACCTGGGCCGGATTGAGGAAGAAACGGCTGCAGGGGTGGGTGTCGATGATCCGGGCTGTGATGGGCTGGTCGGTTGGGTGGAGTTCTGAAGAGAGGGAAGTCCGGTGAGGGAAGTCTGAAGAGAGGGAAGAACTGTGCTTATGCAAAACATATAGTGATTAAAAATTGTAGCCTGTGTCATTAGACATTTATAATCTAGCTTTATACTGGGAGACTAATGATAAAATTGGTGAAGTGATATCATAATAACAGTAACAATTATAGACCTCATTCCCATGACCTGATGTAATGGTTTGAGGCTCTTTATGTTCCTGGAGCAAGCAGATGCCCTTGGGCTCTACTAGCATGAGACAGGACATATGGAGATATTACTGGTGCCTGCTCGAGCAAATCAATGATGAACGGGAAGACAGTGATACAGTGATACAGTGAATATCATAATACATACCTTAATATAAGTTATTGTAATGCAAAATCCTGAGTTCTATCCTGAATCAGAAACAAAATTATGTTATAATTAATATTGTTAAATTATATTGTACTAATATAGAGTTGATTGTGTTGTGGTTATTTAAGAGCACATCTTTACCCTGAAAACACATGCTGAAATATCTGGAGTCATGCGATCTATGCTTTGAAATAATTCAGTAAAAAAAATAATATATGGAGACCAAAGCAGGGTCAGTCAGAAGCAAGGCAGGCGCCCTGAACCCTCTACTCTCTCCCAACCTCTCTCTCCTAGTTTTGTGCACGCTGATAATCTCTGCCTAGACTCTCTCTTTTTGTATTGTTTGGACACCAAGGGACTATTTTTAGATGTGATGATTAAATCATAGTATGTGTTAAACAGTTTTTATCTCGTAAAGTCACATATTGAAATATTTACAGACATGCTCTCATTTCTTCATTTATAAATGCTGGCGCACTCCTCTGAAGGAAGCTGCCCCAGGACTACTACTCATATTTGCAACTCAGTTTTCTTTCCTCGCTGGATACCTCTTGAGGACTGGGTGTCTTCAACAGTTTCTGAGGTGTTGTGATTATTTTTTACATCATGGGCCCTATATGGTTAATGGTCTGACATAGAAAAACACTGGGCCCCTTGGGATGAATCAGAGCCTGGCAAGCTACCCGTGTTGTATTTGATATGCCAAAAACAGTAACAATAATGGACCCTATTCCCAATGAATGGAGATGTTACTGGTGCCCACTTGAGCAAATCGATGAACAATGGGAAGAAAAGTGATACAAGTGATAAAGAGAGAGAGAAGAAAGAGGGAGAAAGAGAGCAAACAAATATTTAAATTGGTAAAAGTAGTATGCATATATTTTATAGATTTCACAAGTTTTTAATGTTTAAAATTTTTCAAATTAAAATAGATAAAATGCATTTCATTTTATCTATTGTCATTAAGTACCAGAGACTTCAATATACTATGGCAGCTAATCCAATACTGTCTCATCTTATATTATAAATCTGATGCCCCCAATGGGAAACAAGGGTGATAAGTGTCTACCAAAAAATTCTGCTAGTCATACATGCCCACAGAACTAAGAAGGGTCTACACAGACTCACCAGTCTCTTCCAGTTCAGAGCAGATGACAGGGAGGACTATTTTGAGGCACAGAGTCGGTCTGTAAATTACCCAGGCTCACACAATATTTAGCAGAGTTGAGTAAAAGTTATTCTTTTTCCAATTGCTTTACCGCTTTATGACTCCTGTGTGCATCTAGAAACCTTGTGTAATTCTAGGATTGAATGTTTCATGCTAGACTGGTGTGTGTGTGTGTGTGTGTGTGTGTGTGTGTGTAGTTTTGTCTAGCTTTGTTTTTTTGTTTCATCTACTCTTTCAAGTTTTTTTTTTGGGGAGTAAAAATGTCTAAAGGAGTCTAAATTAGGGTTGCATACTTTTGGATAAATTGAAAATTTGCTGATCTGATAATTGCTTAAACTTTAAGATTTTTCTCGTCATAATGATTATAAATGAAATTTATTTAGTCAATGATTTTGAGAAATTTCAGAGACATCTGATTTCCTAAACTACACTTATATTTTAGAAATTTAGAAATATATTTTAGAAATTTTAGCACTTGTATTTTAAAACGAGACAATAGCTATTCAATTCATGCTTTCAGGCCTGATGTTAAAATGTATAAAGAGTGAATTTGGGCACACCTCTAATTTCTCCTATCCCTATTATGGGAACTTCACAAGAAAGTCACTAGACACACATGAAGTGTGACAGGAATTTTCTTTTTTGAATTTAGTAGATAAATAAGAAATACACATGAAAATGTTACTTTTCTACAGTTCATAAGAAGTGGGCTCAAAAGACAGTACAGGGGTTATGTCAGTTTCCCGCGTGCTACCTGCTACCCCCATCCCTGGTGCCACATGATCCCACAGCACAGTAAGATCACTTCTGAGCACAGAATCAGCCAATGAGCACCACAGAGTGAGCACCCCTCACCCCAAAGGCTCATAAGAAAGAAAAGACAGTCAAGGAAATAAAATTGTTTAGGGAATACATTTGTGAATATTAAAAATCACAGCCTGTCTTAGAAAGAGGAGATTGCAGAGGAGGAAAGAGGCTAGATTTGAGCCTTCTTGTTCTGCTGAGGTTTGTTTCTCTTCAATGTGAAGATTCAACCTTCAAAGCTGAACTGACACTGTGCTCTGCTCAGCTGGCTTTTGGGGAATCTGACTTCAGTTGAATAGTAGTAAATATGTCCTCACACACGCTCCTGGGTTCAGTCATCTCAACTAGTGGCAGCAGAGATTTTTTATTTGTTTTTAGGCTACAGGTGGTTGTGTGCAGGGCTTATTACTCTTAAGGCTCTGTGCACAGGGATCACTCCTGGCTTGGCTCAGGGGACTATATATGTTCCAGGGACTGAACTTGAGTTGGCCCAATGCCAGGCAAGTACCTTACATGCTGTAGTATCTTTCCAGCTGGAAGCAGAAAAGATCTTAAATGAGCTATATGAAAAGCAACTCATGAATAACCTCAGCTTGGAAGGTGTTCATATAGTTTTGTTCTTGGGACACACCCAGAGGCCTTCAGGGCTGTACTCAGAGATCACTCCTGGTGGGATTGGGTGACTTAATGTGATGCCATGTAGCAAACCCAGGTTGAGTATGTGTAAGGCAAGTTCCCTTTCCCTGTTATATTAATAGTTCCCCGACTTGAAGTTTTAAATAATGTAATTTTACGTGTTAAAAAATACTCTGCTCATCAAGAAGTCTAATGGAAGGATGTATTTCATATTTTGAGAAGGTGGAAATATGATAAAAATGATCTAAAATCAAAATTATTTAAATGGGATTCAAAAGAAGTTCCTTATCAAAAGTAATTTCACAAATTTATTTATAAAAGGCATCATTAGGAATTCTCCCAATCAGAAATTTTGAAGTGACCAGTCTGAGAAATCATGCAAATAATTTTCATAAGCCTATATATCATATTCTTTTGCAAGACATGTAGACTCTAATGTGAACTGACCATTGTTCATATTTAATTGATTGTGTATTATATAATATGTGTGTACTTCCTAAATGTTTCACATATATAAATTGCATATTTATATAGTTCAATTTGTTGGTGCAATATAGTGTAATCTTTTGGTGAGTCTTTCTGGGGCTTCAATAAAGAGGGAGGAAGAAAACAGCAGAGAGAAAACTTTGCTAGTAAGATTCTCATAGTGGAGATACCTCATGGGGGCTCTGGTCTCTGCCTAGGGAAAGCTGTGTTTTGTGTGACAAATGTCTAAGGAAGAGTTGAAACTCCTGTAACAAGATAGAGGTTGTTGTTTTAGAGGACCTGTCGGACCAGATGCAGAAGCAGAAATGACAGGGGTAAAGATTCAGTGAGATGATTGTTTTCACTTAATTTCGTGGAGTCAAGCTTTATGATCCCCATTCATGAGCTGAATGGTGGAGCGGGTATACCGAGCCTGTGAGGTAGAGGACTGTGCAATGACACTTCACGTGTTCAAGGTCTAGCCCCCAAAAGCTGCATTTTCAGGGTAGAGCTCCAGTCACAGTGACAGGGTGAGTCTAAAACAGAGTCCTAAAACAGAGTCCTAAAACACAGAAAAGGTCAGTCTTCCAGACAAATGGAGAGTGTGACCAGGCCACAGATTGGATTATGAATGCTAAATTGTGGACTGAAAAATAAATTATGATCTGCTGTTCTGGGGTTTCTTGATAATTAGCATCTGTAGCAGTGTTCGGTGAGGCAAAAAAGTTCAGCTAAAGTATCATTGGTTCTGAGCAATGCTGCAGTAAGCCAGAAATGATTGATGAAAAGATTTGAAGGATAAGAGTCTCTATCTATTTCTACCTTCACTCCAGAGCCTAGCACAGCATTAAGATGAGACAGATGTTCCGAGTAGGTGTCAAGTTGATCTTTGTGAATCCTACAATATGACTCCCTAAATCTTTCCTAGTAAATAGTGCAGAGCCTTGTTGAAATGCCCATCCTGTGTGCTCTAGGATGGGTTTCAGGAAAAATTTCAGACTCAAGAGCTCTCTCCCTCCACCTGAACCCACCCTCTAGCTTTGAAAGTGGTTTTAAAAATTATTTCCTTTCAAAGTTCCGTTTGTTGTACTCCAATAATAATATTAATCATCTTTAAAATGGATTAAAGCCCCATAGTCATTTCTTCCCATCTGTGAATTCATTATCAAGAAGGTAATTGTGGCAAGGTTTGCCACACTGAAAAATTAACTTATTCAAGACTCCTCTGCCAAGTTCAGAGTTAAGCCATTGCTGTCATTATCAAAGGGATGTATTTTTCAAATGTACAAAGGGAGCCACTGGAAACTACTGGAAAATGCCCTTTGGATGCTGACAGGCTTATCTGTTATCTCTGTCATATGCCAGCTTTATGCATGTCACATGCACTCCAGTTGGTAGTGACTTTTGACAGGAGGAGACAGGTGTTTCTCTCCATGTATGCATGTACAACAATGCACAGTTCAGTGTAGCCTAGCATGTGTATTTTCCATTATAGTATATTTTTGTTCTACTGGAGGTATCTGATTGTCAATCTTTCCTTTCTAAATATTGCCCTTTCTGAATTCTTTGTATTCTGAATTCTTTATAATAATTCTTCATAATTCTTTAAGGAATTATGAAGCATATCCTGCTCTTCTGGGCCGGATTAAAAAAGACTGCAGCAGGGTGGATCTCGATGAGCCGGGCTGTGATAGGCTGGTCTGCTGGGTGGAGTTCTGACGCGAGGGGGAAGTCCAGATGTGGAAAATGGAGGCCCTCATGGAGTGGGGGGTCGTCTGGCTTGTTGTGAGGCTCTGCTGGGGTGGCGGGCCAGGGCTAGAACCTGCCATCCCTCCTGGGCACCTCATGTGAGGCTGGGCACAGTGAGAGCCAGTAGCAGCTCTTTTTTCTTTTTTGGGTCACACCCAGTAATGCTCAGGGATTTTTTAATCTGGCCCAGGTATGCTGATCCAGACACAGACATGGGGCAGAGCTGCACTGGCTCTCACTGTGCCCAGCTGCTCATGAGGTGCCCGGGAGGGATGGCAGGTTCTAGCCCTGGCCCGCCACCCCAGCAGAGCCTTACAACAAGCCAGACGACCCCCCCACTCCACGAGGACCTCCATTTTCCACATCCGGACTTTCTCCTTATCAGAAACCACCCAGCAGACCAGCCTATCACAGTCCGGCTCGCACTGCTGGCTTGAGGCGCGCGGTTCATCAATAAATGCTGGATTTGAGATGACTGCAAGAGTATGCTATCAGCACAGCAGAGCCTGGCAAGCTACCTGTGTCGTATTTGATATGCCAAATACCAGTAACAATTATAGATCTCATTCCCATGACCTGATGGAATGGTTTGAGGCTCTTTATGTTCCTGGAGCAAGCAGGTGCCCTTAGGCTCTACTTGCATGAGACAGGTCATATGGAGATGTTACTGGTGCCCGCTCGAGCAAATCGACGATGAACGTGAAGACAGTGACAGTGGCAGTGACAGTGACAGAATCCTGCTCTTCTAACATAGATGAAAACTAGAACTCAGAATCAGAAAAATTTACCTTGAGGTTCAAGTATTATTATTGCATGAAAACAAGTTTCTTGTTTCCTAAAATATTTTTTTTTTTGGAGCTGGAGTGACAGCACATCAGGTGCGGCATTTGTCTTGCATGCGGTCAACCCATGTTCGATCCCGGCATCCCATATGGTCCCCTGAGAGCCAACTGAGTAATTCCTGAGTGCAGAGCCAGGAGTAATCCCTCAGCATTACTGGGTGTGACCCAAAAAGAAAAAAAAGATAAAATATTTGTTTTTTATAAGTATTTCATTATACCACTGTGAAATATACAATTACAAAGATGTTCATATTTGGGTTTTGGTTATACAGTGTTCCAGTACCCATCCCTCCACCAGTGCCCATCTCCCACCACCAATGTCCCCGGTTCCCTCCCCCTCCCCAGCCCACCTCCATGGCAGGTTCTTTATTTCTTTCCCTTTCTCTCTGTCTCTTTCTCTCTTTTCCTTCCCTTCCAGATTGCGGATTATAGAACACACATTAAAGGGTTTTCATGTGTATCTTTTTTGCCTATATTTAATGCTCAGTTCTAGGTTGGTATTAGTACTTTCAATAATTGTTAGCACACTGTTCCATTTTCTGTCTTACCTAGCCTATCACGTTTGTGATAATTTCCACCTTTGACAAAACCTCCTGATACATGTTTCACTTGACCTTGGATATTGGTATCATAATACATACATATATGTTTATGTCATGCAAATAAATGCAGTCATTCTATATCTGTCTCTCTCCTTCTGGCTAATTTCACTCAACATGATCTTCTCCATGTCCATCCATTTATAGGCAAATTTCATCACTTTATAAAATATTTGTTTTACTTTCCTATCACTTATGAGTTGAAACATTGATAAATAAATTATTTGAAAACTTTCATACCTCTATTATCACTAGATTTGTATGATTCGACTGATTTTAACTTTTTACTTGCTATTTACTTTTATCTAACTTCGCTGTTGATCTGCATGACACCTAGATATTTTTTACACTCTATAGTACAGGTCATTTTTTTCATAAAATTAAACAATCTAGTGAAAAGTGTGTTAAAAGCCAAATGTCTATATGATTCCAAGTTCCCACATTTATGGCATTCTGTCTTTTGAAGGTATTTCCTATGTAGAGTGTACCTAATTTGCTTACCCTTATTATGTATTGCACTAGAAAAACAATGTTGCTCTTAAGAACTACTGATTTAATTATTATTTTAAACTTGTCCTTCTCATTTATCTCTTGCAATTAAGCTACATTTACATTTATATGGGAACCATGTTCTCAATGGTGTCTTCTGATCAGTATCATCAATTACTTAACATAATCAATAAACACATTGTTAATTTTATACCAAAAATCAAATATGAATAATTTTAAGTATCATTAAATAATGTTTATTTGGGCCGTAAAGTCATCAAATGTTTATATTTGCTTAGCTGTCATTTTTCTTTGTAGATTATACTTTTGTCACAAATTCTGATGCCCTGAAAGCTTGACTCAACTTTGTTTAAATACATATTTTACCTGCAACATAATCTACAACTGGTATTCTCTGGGGATCTCTTTGAAAATGGTAGTAATTACTGTTTAAGTTCTATTCAAGTTTATATATTCATTAGTATCTCAAGAAATTATACTGTCTTGGATTTATAAATTGCTTTCATAAAGTTAAAATTATTTGAAAATAATTGAATACAATGATGGCCTTCTAAAATACATTTAGTTTATTGAACAGTTCTCTCATGCATTTAAAGTTAATATATCAATATGCTTAATGCCAGTCATATAATTGCATATACATATTGCCACTCATCAATATATATATATATAATTTTGTTCAGATATTTATCTAATTTATGAAACACTTCTGTGATCCCAGCTATGTCTCTAGGGCAGGATGCATAGCATGAATAAGACAACATTGCTTCTGTCTTCCTAAATCCTGTCCAACGCAAAGGAACGACCGTAATTTCCATTGCTATGCATATTGCATTTATCGTTAACCAAAAGCCTGTACTTATCTATAAACTTGAAACTCTTCATCTTAAAATCATTTTTAGGAATTTTTATTGATGTATAATTAACACTGTAACTAATAATTTAAAATTTTAACCTATAAACTAGATACAATCACAAAGAACTAAGGTAAGGTTTGATGCAAACAACCAATATTAAAGTCAAGTAGAAATTATGTATTTATATTTATTTATATGTTTTATTTATTTGGGCTGTTTGGGGCCACACCCTAGCAGTGCTCAGGACTCCTGGTTTGTTCTGAGAGGTCACTCCTGGTGGTCTTCATGACTCTATGCAATATCGGGGATCAAATCAGTGTCAGAAGCATGAAAAACAGGTGCTTTACCTGCTGTACTATCTGTCTGGTCTCAAGTTTAGACTTTTTATTTGGAAACTGATTACATAATTTGAGGAGAAAAAGGCATCCCAAACTGATGTAAGTCAACGTAAGGTATGAACACAGAATCAAAGAGCAAATTGATCCCAGTTCCAAAGAAAGAGTATCAAAAGGGTTATTCTTCCAGGGTAAAGGGGCCACACTGCCAAGTGTGCTACCAGGTATAAAAGCTGGAGTCAGATCAGAAGCCACAGACCCAGGAGTGATGCTGCTCCTGTCACAGGAGCTACAATTGCTAGGGCCCAGTGAGGGAAACCTCAAAGAACTCACAAAAAGCACCTACACAAGAAATTCAGTTTAAAAGCATCTGAAAGTTTTAGGAACTTGACATTTCCCCATGACAGTAATGGTCACCAAAGAAATAGAAATGTTTCTACTACATTTTTACCCAACTTACCTGAACTCCAGTTGGTGGAAACAGGGAGAAAGCTTATTTGCCACTTTTTCTTGAGATCTTATTTTCTAGTCAAATTTTATTGTCAAAGAGTTTCCCATGAAGAGCTGGGGAATAATCTACATAGTTAATCAAGGCAGAGGGTGGACTATACGTGCCAGTACATTTAATATGACAGAAGGAAACAAAAGTTAATTGCTTATAAAATTCTTTCAGCCAACATGTCTTTATTGAACCCTCAGTATGTGTTAGCTCTTGTTGAAGTTATTGGGAATATTTCAGTGGATAAAATATTAAAAATATCTTTATGGGCTTTAGAAATAGAACAGGAGGGAAGACACTTACTTTGCATATCGTTGATCCTGGTTCAAATGCCTGGCACTGCCTATAGTGACCTGAGCACTGCTAGGAATATTCCCCTAAACACAGAGTGATGAGTAAAACCAGGAGAATAACTGGGTGTGGCATAACCCTCTTAAAAAGGAAACATTACTTATCACTATCACTATCACTATCACTATCACTATCACTATCACTATCACTATCACTATCTTCCCATTGATCATCTATTTGCTGGAGCGGCACCAGTAATATCTCCATATGTCCTGTCTCATGCTAGTAAAGCCCAAGGGCATTTGCTCGCTCCAGGAACATAAAGAGCCTCAAACCATATTAGGTCATGGGAATGAACTAATATAATTGTTACTGGTATTTGGCATATCAAATATGACATGAGCAGCTTGCCAGGCTTGCCATGCAGGTGGCATACCCTTGTAGCCACCTCTAAATATAGCATTTATAGATGAACTGCACAGCCACTCTGCGGCTGCACGAGACGGGCTGTGATAGGCTGTCGCTGGGTGGAATTCTGACGAGAGGGAAGTCTGGATGTGGAAAATGGCGGCCCGATGGAGTGGGGGGGTCATCTGGCTTCTTGTGCAGCTCTGCTGGGGTGGCGGGCTAAGGCTAGAACCTGCCATCCCTCCCAGGCTCCTCGTGAGTGGGCACAGGGAGAGCAAGAAGCAGCTCTGCCCCCATATCTGTAAGTCTCTGGATCAGCATACCTGGGCCTGATTGAAAAAAAAAAAAGAACTGCTGCAGGGTGGAACTCAATGAGAAGGGCTGTGATAGGCCATTGCTGGGTGGAGTTCTGAGGAGAGGGGAAGTCCAGATGTGGAAAATGGCGGCCCGATGGAGTGGGGGCGTCATCTGGCTTTTTTTCCCATGTAGTAATGTTCCTGCCGTCATCTGGTGGTCTAGGAACATTACTTATACATGGGAATTTATTGTTCAGTGCCCTGGAGATGTATACACTTGAGCACACAAAGAAGTGCAGTTGATGGATAATAACAATGAGTTATCTAGACATTCTGTTTATTATCTATTATCTGTTTAAAGTTTTCATGGAATTTTACACTGATATACTAAGTGAAATACTATGAGTCCACTTTTCTCTGATGACTACATGTGCTCTTTCTCTCATATCCTATTTTAGTCTTCATTTTGGGGTGTGTGTGTTATATAAATAGATCATTTTATTGAAAATATTTGGTGTTTGGGGGGTTACTTCTGTCAGTGCTTGGTGGAACATATGGTGCTGGGGATTGGACCTGGTCATCTGATTCAGAACATGTGCACTGGTCCTTTGAGCTGTTCCCCAACCCCATGTGCTCTTACTCTTCATCATGGTTGCTAAATTCTTTTCACAACTTTCCTAAGCTGCAAAGGTTAACTTTTAAGAGCCACTTTTCTCCATTTATGTATATAATTCAGTTTATTTTTTGAGTGTTATTTGATGCATAGTTAATGCTACACATTTCTGCTTAAAATTGTTTCTGCATGACTTGTTATATAAAGATGAGAAAATTTTCTGCTTTTTAGTGCACAAGATCATTGAGAAAAAATAATGGATGTGTAATAATTTCTTTTTAGATTTCCCAGGAGGGAAGAATTTGTGGAATTTGAGTTTGAAGCTACATAGTATGGTTACAGATACTAATGTTCTTGGACCACATGTCTGTCCTCTTCACAACTGCCCCTGAAGCCTCTCTAAACACACTCTGACACTGCCTGCCTTGTAGAGCCTAGCAGGAAAAGATTGTTTTTAAAAAGCATGACCTTGACTTACAATGAAAGGAAAAAAGCGTTCATGTTAAATCTACTAGATTCACGTGAAATGTTTTAGATCTATCTTCTTTTTTTTTTTGCTTTTTTTGGGGTCACACCCGGCAATACTCAGGGGTTTCTCCTGGCTCTGCACTCAAAAATTACTCCTGGCAGTGCTTGGGGGACCATATAGGATGCCAGGGATCGAACCCAGGCTGGCATGTGCTGGCCCCATGCAAGGCAAAACCCTACCCACTGTACTATCGCTCCGCCCCTAGCTCTATCTTCTAGATATCAAAAAATCTTGCTTTATAATTATTTTATGCTTATTTGTATTTGGTAAAACAATTGTAAGAGTTTAACATTTGTATCACTTGGCAGAAAGGAAATGAAGGTATCTTTTTAAAGTAACACATTAAAATAATTATTAATTAAAATTAAATAGTATATTATAATTTAAACTGCATAAAGCACAAAACTTTAAAATCTACTTGTACTTATTAAAATGCTTGAATGTTATGTATACTTTCATTGTAGCTTGTTGCCTAGTTTTAATTTTACAGGGGTCATTAAATACCACGCTGATGTTTTTTTGCAATCACTTGCTGGTTTTGGTTTTAGTTAATATAACTACCATTATTAGAAATCAATTTAGGTGACTTGGGAGATGACTCCAAGTCCTATGATGCATGTAGCAGATATGATCTAAATCCCCCCCACATACATACTCACAGTGTAAACCCTATTTTGTCTGACTGTTTATTACATATTAGATGAGTTCTGTTTAAGACCAAGAAATAATATTCTACCACCAGTTTGAGTTTTTCGTTCAGCAAAAGTGTCTTTAAAATTTCCAATGTAGTGTGAATCTCTTTGTCATCTGAAAAATAATATTTGCTTAAGGAAAGATACAGGTGAATATGCAATAACTTCTTTTATAATACTTAGGATAAAATTTAAATTTAAATAAAATGTGTTAAAACTATGGCTAAATATATGCAGAGTATTCCCCTTTTTTAAAATTTCTGCCTGGTTCCTATTAATTAACAGTGCACACAAGAGACAAGGGACAGTATGAGACAAGAGACTGAGGAAAGAACACACATCAAATTACCCTGGGATGTCTGGAAGACTGTAAATGCTGATGCTGTATGTGTGAACTGTGAAGTGATAGATATTAATCCTCAAGAAATATGTGTTAATAAACAACATATATTAAACATACTGATTAAAATTCTTTGACTAATCTGACAGTAAAGGCTCTAGAGGCATTAAATTGAACTTTTGAAGAATTATGAATCTTTTTTTAATTTCTCAATTTTTCCTGATATATTATTTACCACTTGCTAGTTTTTCTTTTTTAAACCACAAGAGTTATGCTACTTGGGCATTTGAAAAAATATAGAATTAGAGATAAACTACCAAAATAATAAATCTTTGCTCTTCCAACAATTTGTTCTACCTTTCTAACTATGCACTTGTGAAATGCAGTTAGCTCTTCCCCATCTTGGAATTCTACCTCTTCTCCCAGGCATTTATATTTTTGGAAACTTTATTTCATAGTTTGTGATTATGTGTAAGTAAATTCACAGAAATATTTACTAGTACAGTACCAGGTTTTAGTGTGTATATCCACCTATAATCCCATTTACTTACCTCTTGAAGCTAGAATTCTGAGAATCATACACATCAAAAATGACGTGTATTTTTATATTATAGAGATACTTGCAAGTGTCCACACAGTCACAGTTGGAATACTCAGGATATAAATTTATTTGTTTTGTCTAAAACATTTAACAACACAATATAACCACTAAACATCCACATTTTTTAAGTTCAGTAATGCATGTAGCAGTATCACTGTATCACTGTCTTCCCGTTCATCATCGATTTGCTCGAGCAGGCACCAGTAACATCTCCATATGACCTGTCTCATGCAAGTAGAGCCAAAGGGCACCTGCTTGCTCCAGGAACATAAAGAGCCTCAAACCATTCCATCAGGTCATGGGAATGAGGTCTATAACTGTTACTGGTATCTGGCATATCAAATACGACACGGGTAGCTTGACAGGCTCTGCTGTGTGGGTAGCATACTCTTGTAGTCATCTCTAAATCCAGCATTTATTGATGAACCGCGTGGCCACGTGGGGCCGCGTGAGCCGGGCTGTGATTGGCTGGTCTGCAGGGTGGAGTTCTGAGGAGAGGTAAGTCCGGATGTGGAAAATGGAGGCCCTCATGGAGTGGGGGGTCATCTGGCTTATTGTGAGGCTCTGGGCCGGATTAAAAAGACTGCTGCAGGGGTGCATCTCGATGAGCCGGGCTGTGATAGGCTGGTCTGCTGGTGGAGTGCTGATGAGAGGGGAAGTCCGGATGTGGAACATGGAGGCCCTCATGGAGTGGCGGGTGTCTGGCTTGTTGTGAGGCTCTGGGCCGGATTAAAAAGACTGCTGCAGGGTGAATCTTGATGAGCCAAGATGAGCTACTTGCATGTAGCAGTGTCCAATGTAAAATTCCTTGTTGATGGGATCAATAGATACAAATCAAAATCAACATCACACAGTCATTGGAGGTCAAACTGCTTTTCTATCCACAGAGTATAATTGAAATGGAAATGTGAAGATATGTATGCAGGTAAGCATTTCAACATAAAAATATTAAGTCAGATGTGGTTACTCTACTATATCTTGTTCTATCTTTGTCACTTTCACCTTCCATTTTCTATTTATTTTTCCCCCTAGGGAAATAAGATCAGATCAGGAAATCTGAAGTAGTACGTTTCTATGTAGGGAAGTCAAGGGGGTCAGAGATGGAGAAGGAACTGAGGTGTAAAGTGGTCATAAGAAATATATAAAGAATAGGAGCTAAGGATAAGCTATAGGAAGGTCAAATCCCATTTTTAAAGCAATGGGAAGGTCAATACCATATTTGTACTATTCGTTGTACAGACTGCAAATGTCTTGAGGTATGTTCTATGATAGATCATGTGTGCATGTGTTTGTGTGTGAGTGTATGCATATGTAATTTTCTTCAGTTACAATTACTTACAAAATTCCTAACTAGTTGCCTGCTTGTAGATCTCTTAGCCTTCATTCTCACTTTCTCAGTAATGAAGGAAAAATACAATATACAATGCCATTCAATATCCTGCCATTCAAACTTTCTTGCATTCTCTCTCTTTTCTTTTAGATATTTCCTAATATATTCTATTAATCTAAAGCTGAACAAACACTATCCAGTCATTACAGACTAATATCTCTTTTGATCTTAAAGTTCTTTGTCCTTGTTGATCTCAACAGTTACATGTTGTATGTGATATTTAGTTTATAAAACTAAAGCTACCTGCATGGCAGAGCCTGGCAATCTACCCGTGTTATATTTGATATATATGCCAAATACCAGTAACAATTATAGACCTCATTCCGAATGGATTGAGGCTTTTTATGTTCCTGAGCAAGCAGATGCCTTGGGCTCTACTAGATGAGACAGGACATATGGAGCTGTTACTGGGGCCTGCTCGAGCAAATCGATGATGAACGGGAAGACAGTGATACAGTGATGTGATTTTTAAGCAAATGACCTAGGAAAGGAACTGTGGGTTTAATTGGGGATATAAGAGCTGTTGCTATTGTCTGAGTGGGTTAGAAATCAATTGTTCCAGGCATAATCTGTTGATAGACTTCTATTAGATTTACTGATGAATCATAAATGGCCTCTTGGGTGGAGCTCTGATGAACTGTGGAGTCCGGATGTTGAAGATGGCTTCCCTCATGGTGTGAGGGTTCCTCTGGCTTCTTGCGAGACTCTATTGGGATAACAGGCCAGGGCTAAGACCTGCCTTCCCACCCGGACACTTCATGATCAGCCAAGCACAGGGAGAGCCGGTAGCAGCTCTCCCCATGTATCTGTGTCGTGTATCTACTTCTATTAGATAGAAACAAATATCATACATATAAGAGGTCAGCTTTAGAAAATACTGCTATTCCAGTTGTGGTGGTATAACCAGTGTATTATAAACTCATGATAACAAGAAATCTCCTATCTTTAAAAAAGTTCTTGGGAATTGTTTTCAAGCTTACACACAATTCACAAAATAGAAAACACTGTTAGCCCAACCATGACTGTTCATAGCGAAGTATAAGACATGAAAAATCCTAGTTAGATAAAATTATGTTTAATCATTTGATCACTTGATCACTTGAATCCCGTTATTCATCGATTTGCTCGAGCGGGGCGCCAGTAACATTTCCATTGGACCCTATCACGTGCCAATGTAGCCCAATGGCATCTGGTTGATTGAGGAATATGAAGAGCCTCAAACCGTTCCTTCAGGGTCTTTACAAGGAAGTCTGACCATCTTGTAGGTGGGCGGCCACGTGATCTTTTGACATCCCGTGGGATCCAGTCGGTAACGGCTCTAGTCCAGCGGTTGTCTCCAAATCGCATTACATGTCTAGCCCATCTGATTTTCGATGCCTTGGCAAACGAGACAGCGCCCCCTGATTCTGGAATAGCGATGGAGGTCAGAACTCCGGATTCCTTCACTCACTTGAGTGAGACGTGATATTCCAAGCATAGCTCTTTCGATGCCTCTCTGGGAGACCCGAATAGCATTCTCATCCTGCTTTCGTAGGGCCCAGGTCTCTGAGGCGTATGTTAATGCAGGGAGAACGGTGGAGTTGAAGAGATGTGCCCGGAGCCGGAGGTTCTTTGTCCTTTTAGCTATTTCTTCGATGCCTTTGAAGGCATTCCATTAACAAAATGTTTAATCAAGGTACAAAAATAAAAATAATAATAAACTACAGAAGAACAAGACCAAAAATAATTAAGCCAGTTTTCTATAGAAAAATTGACTTTTAAAAATATTTTTACCTCTAGAAGAAGGAGAGAGATGCAGAGACGAGAGAGAGAGAGATAGAGAAAGAGAGGAAACAGGGCTACCTGCTATTGAGGCAGCCTGGGGTGGGTGGGAGAAGTTGGGGTACATTGGTGGTGGAAATGGGGCACTGGTGGAGGGATGGGTGCTGGACTATTGTATTACCAAGAACCAATTATGAACACCTTTGTAATTGTATGTCTCACGGTGGTATAATAAAAAATTTAAAACAATACTTTTTACCTCTAGTTCATTCAGCAAAGAATCCTTAGTCTGTGTATACAAATAAGCTTATTTTGATACAGCAGCAGCTAAGGTGTACAGTGCCAGGCCACAGGTAGCCAATGACACCCATGGAATAGGTACCAATCAGAATGAAGAAGGGGACACCTGGTGGGTGGGGTTTGGCAGCAGGTACCAATAAGAATGAAGTAAAAGGCACCCCCCAAGGCTTTCACCTCTCTCTCTCTCCTCTCTCTCTCTCTCTCTCTCTCTCTCTCTCAGGCAGGCTGCTCCCATGCTGGGTCCCTCTCTCCCTCCCCAGACCAGGTAGGGCAACATGCCAAGGTACAGGGCCCAGGACGGATAGGCAACAGAAGGCCAGGCAAGAGTAAATACAGGTATAGGCCGGGCACAGAGGCCCAGGTTAGGGTAGGACTTGGATGCCCAGGATTGCTCAGGTTCAGGCAGGGCACAGATGCCCAAGTAATGGCAAGGTACTGAGCACAGGAGCCTCATACATGTGCATAGGGTCGTGGCTAGAGACTAAGGTAAGCTGGGACAGGACAAGAGGGACCACTGGGGTACAGCTGGGAGGGCCCAGTGGCAGGTACCGAGCATAGGGACCTTGGCACATGCATGTGGCTTTTGGCCGGAGGCTGGGAGAGCACACACAGGACAGAGAGAGCAGCACAGGAACAGGACCGGCCATCGTTCATGGGAGGTGACTGGACTGCATGGACTACCAGGAATTCATTCACGGGTAACAGAGAGGCCTAGACACTAGGGGAGGGACCTGGAATGGAATGGTCCCTAACTTTCAGTCTTCTGAGTTTTGTTTGCTAATGTTGAATAAAATTCTCAAGAACCCATTAGCACAGGAAAATTCACTTTTGTGTTAACAATTTGAACAACCTTTTAATAGACTGTGAAAAGATCTTAAGGATATAGAAATGTTCTTTTTAGAAGAAGTGCTCATTTTTCCATGTCAACTGAAATAATTATTTTGAAAACATTTTGTAGATTTTGGAGTGTGCATGATTTCATACGGAAATCTAAGCGACATTTTAGTGTCTTTGTGGTGTACCTGCTTTTAAGGCACCAGTAGTATCACTTTAAAGAGTCAATTATTGTTGCCTCATTTGCAATTCTATGATGTAAATTTTGATTTTTCACAAATTGGGTAGCATAACATCACTAGGTATGTTTAGTTAGTTTACATGCTTAATCATGTTTTATTTTCTTTGGGGATTCCATAGCAGTTTCTATTATTTTTAAATTAAGCAATGTTTGAAAGAGACATCCTCTGAAGACTCATTTATTCTCCCATCTTTATTGAAATTCCTCCCCCAAAGAGGCAAATTAACTCAATTGTAAAGCCAAGATAAGATATAGTGCTGGGTGTGGAAGGTTAATGCTGACAGGTACTTTAAGATCCAAACTTTTGAAGTGTGTTTCAGCTCCTTGCTGTGTGGCCTGTGGGACTGATGTACTTCATCTTTCCTTGCTTCGTTTCACCTGTCAGTTAAAAAGGGCATAATATTTATATCCACAATGTCTTGTAAGTTGTACATTTTTTGATTTTTGTAATGAGTTCTTTGTTCCTATTGAAGCAAGTCCACAGTACTAACAAATGATGCAGTCATGGTAAAAAACTCCTTTCTTGTGCAGAGAGCCTTAGGGGGCCACTTCATCTCCTATTATTCAGTTTACACCTTTGCAAATGGAGAAGTCTTACACCATTGCCTGAAGGTCAGTATTCTAAGGATTTGCCAACTCAGCCTGAAAGGATAAAGTTCTAGAATTTTAGTCTTCATTTTAAAAGCAGCAACCCTGTAGTTCTTAGGAGAAATAAAAACTTGAAAGACTCTGGGGAAAATCAAATCTTAATTTCCCTAAGAGAATTATGCTTTGTCTATAATGTCTGTGCTCTAGGACACAATATTCAGTAGCCCTACAGAGAAATAACAGTATTGGTGTAACTCAACTATACTTAAATATTTTGGGCCTGTTTATATTCTTCAATCTTGTGACCAACTCAAGAAATCAGTATTGTGGGTTGGGTGATGGTACAGTGCAGTGGGCGGGGCACTTGTCTTGCACATAGTCCACCCAGGTTCCATCTTTGGGCACCCCAAAGGGCCCCCAAACACTGCCAGGAGTAATTTCTGAGTGCAGAGCTGGTAGTGACCCTTAGCTATGCCGGGATTGACTCAAAAAAAAATCAAATCATCAATAACAACAACAAAACGAGAAATAAAAACAGCATTTCATCCGTAGCTGTTCATCTAATATGAGGTGTAATATGTAAATTCCTTATTAGACTTGTAGCATCTAAATTTTGAGAACCCCAGCCGCTTGTTATTTTTCTTATTTCTCATCTAGTGTTGTTATTTAAAAAGACCATAGGAAATGTCAAACATAAAGATAATAAAACCAATTAATATGCATGTACAATGATTTGATTTAAATGTACATAAAATTCCAAAAACATTAATAAAGGTTATTCAACATAATAAAGTGTTAAGCTATATAATTATTGCACACTAATATTTTGTAAATATGTAAAATGAACTAGCAGATAAATAAAAAAAATCCCATTTCAAATAACAAAAGAAACAACCAAATGCCTAGTAATAAATATAACAAAAGAAGTAGTATGCTGTCACCTTCTACACTAAAGACTATTAAACTTTCGCCAAAAGAAATGGGAAGAAATGGGAAGGTAAAAAGAAATGAAAAAAAATATTGGAATAAACATCACTGAAATTTCTATCCTACTTAAAGCATTGTATATATTCAATGCAATACCCACCAAAACCAAAATAGCGTTTATTGTGGAAAAAAGAAAAAATATGTATTTATTTGCAAACTATGAAACCCTAAATAAAAAAAAAATCCTAAAGAAAAAGAGCAATACCAGAACTATGGTGCTTCCTGACTTCAAACTATTCCAAAAAAAAGTTATCAAAGCAGAATGATGCTAGAATTATAACCTATATAGGCTGGAGGGAGAATAAGATCGATAAAGAATTTTCCTGGAATGTGGTCATCCTGGTTTCTATCCCAATCACCCTATATGGTCCTCTGAGCACCTCTAGGGGTGATCTCTGAGCACAGAACCAGGAGTAAGCCCTGAGCACAATCAGTGTGACTCCAAAACAATAAAATAAAATAACATAAAATAAAATAAAAAGGCACACAGATCAGTGTTTAGAGAACTGATAGCTCAGAAGTAAACCCACACATATATTAACAAATAAAATAGCCAAAAGCATATAATGGGGAATGAAAATTCGAATGAACAAGTGATATTAAGAAAATTGAACAAGGGGCGCGGGTGATAGCACAGCAGGAAGGGCATTTGCCTTGCACATGTTCGACCTGGGTTTGGTCCTCGGCTTCTGTATGGTCCCCTGAGCACTTCCAAGAGTAATTCCTGAGCAAAGAGCCAGGAGTAACCACTGATCATTGCCGGATGTGACCCCACCAACCCCCAAAAAAAAAAAAAACAAAAAGAAAATTGGATAAAACTGCATGTAAATATGTTTTACTCTCTTAACTGCTGTGCAACTGCATGTTTGCTAAATAAAATAATGCAGTGAAATAATTTTCATATAGATTTTGTGGAATTAGTATTAAGATAATTACATAATGAGGATTTTCTCAGTTAACCCATGTTTTCCTTGAACATGTATTTTGCTTGTCTCTTTTCTTTGCTTTCTTATTTTCACTCTGAGAAGCCGGTGTTCTCTCTAGAACATGTACTTCTTCCTTTCTCTCACCTCACATCTTTCCAAATAAGTTTAAATTGTGTGTCTTGTTTTACACACAAAATAAGAATTTTTGATATAATGAAAGTTAATAATGTATTTTGTAAATTATGTTGTCTAAAGAATAAAACATGACACACCTCTTCCAGTGAGCTTGAATAAAAATTACTTGCTGCCTGGTTCTCCCAGATCTGCAGACTCTGTCAAAAAATCTAAGAATAGTCTGGCTGCCTACAACGGCTGGAAGGAACCTGGAAAGAAAGGTAGTCATCAATTATGTGGGAACAGTATTGAAATAAAAACCAAAACTTGTCATAACTTTCTATCATCAGTTACAAATAAACACTAGTTAAAGTTGACTTTATTGTTTTATCTCCTTGTCTTTTGGGAGTTTGGGACAAGATCTGGGCAGGATTCTTTTTTTTTTTTTCAAAATAACATTGGTCTTTATTTGGTATGACAGGCCTTTTTTTTTTTGTTGGTGAGATATGTTATTTATATTATCTTTTTAAAAACCTACTAACTCAACAACTAAAGTAATATAAGTAAGGAAATTAAGGAAACTGAATAAAGGGTAGGCAAGAATGGAGGTTTAATTAGGTATGACTTTTAACCAAATTCTGTTTAGACCTTGGGCAGGATTCTTGACTCTATATTAGGGTCACTCTTGAAGGTGCTGGGGCCGTATCCAGGTCCAGATTGAGCTGGTATCAACCGTATGCAAGGCAAGTGGCTTAGGACCTCAACTATTTTGTTGACCTTAATTTTTACTAATTTAAAAAAGTAGTTTTTAGTTTTGAGTAGTACATTTATGTAGCAAAATATTAAAAATAAAAACCAAAGGATGCTCAATAGCAAATGCCTGCCATCTCTCTAGTTTTCGTGTCCAGAATGAAAGAAATTTATTTATTTTAGCTCATTCTACTAGAGGTAAATGTCTATATTTTGAAATAATATGCTTATTAGACTAGTACTTGACATTCTTCTCATATTATCTATTTTTATCCCTCTGTGGCGTATGTTAATGCAGGGAGAACGGTGGAGTCGAAGAGATGTGCCCCGGAGCCGGAGTTTCTTTTGTCCTTTTTAGCTATTTCTTCGATGCCTTTTGAAGGCATTCCATGCCACTCTTCTTCCTCCTGCGCAGCTCAGGTTTTAGGTCGTTCATCATGTTGACTTCTCGACCTAGGTACACATAACTGCTGCATTCAGAGATGTTTGTTCCATTGAGAGTGAATGGGGCCTCTGGAACTAGTTCATTTCTCATGAACATAGTTTTCTTCAGATTTAGCTGTAGACCTACCTTTCCACATTCTCCGGTCAAAGTCAGCCAGCATTTGTGCCGCTTGGCTAATGTTTGGTGTTATTAGAACGATGTCATCAGCGAAGCGGAGGTGGTGTAGTTGCCGACCATCTATCTTCACTCCCATTCCTTCCCATTCTAATTGTCTCATGATGTTCTCGAGGGTGGCACTGAAGAGTTTTGGTGAGATGGTATCACCCCTGTCGAACCCCTCTTTTGACATCAATGATCACTTCTTTGTAGAATGGTGAGATCCTGGTGGTGAATCCATAATACAGCTCACGAAGGATCTTGATGTATTGGGTTTGAACACCCTGTTTGACTAGGGGCTTCGATGACTGCTTCAGTCCCCACAGAATCAAAAGGCTTTCTGTAAATCAATGAACGTGGAGACAGAGTGGCATCTTGTACTCCCTACAAACCTCAATGAGCTTGGTTACTGTGTGGATATGGTCGATTGTGCTGAATCCTTTCCGGAAACCTGCTTGCTCGCATGGTTGTCCTTCATCTAGTGTTCCTGCTAATCCTGTTCAGGATGACTCGTGTAAACAGCTTGTAGATGACAGACATCAGGCAGATGGGGCGATAGTTGCCGATGTCGTGAATGTCTCCCTTCTTGAACAGTAGAACTGTCCTGCTGGTTTTCCATTGGGAGGGACCTGGGCCCCTACGAAAGCAGGATGAGAATGCTATTCGGGTCTCCCAGAGAGGCATCGAAAGAGCTATGCTTGGAATATCACGCCTCACTCAAGTGAGAGAAGGGAATCCGGAGTTCTGACCTCCGTCGCTATTCCAGAATCAGGGACGCTGTCTCGCTTGCCAAGACATCGAAAATCAGATGGGCTGGTCATGTAATGCGATTTGGAGACAACCGCTGGACTAGGAGCCGTTACTGACTGGATCCCACGGAATGTCAAAAGATCACGTGGCCGCCCACCTACAAGATGGTCAGACTTCCTTGTTAAGACCCTGAAGGAACGGTTTGAGGCTCTTCATATTCCTGAATCAAACAGATGCCATTGGGCTACATTGGCACGTGATAGGGTCCAATGGAAATGTTACTGGCGCCCGCTCGAGCAAATCGATGAATAAGGGATTCAAGTGATCAAGTGATCCCTCTGTAGGAAGCATGGTATGAATATAACTTTTTTGTAGTTTTGGCTAAGTCAACATAATGTAATGTTGTTCACTGTTAAACTAGTATTCTAGAAAAAAATATGCTTAATTTTATATTTTTAAAAAGTATACAAATTTCCTCTTCATTTTCTCCTCTGTTATTAGGTCTGGAATTCTTATTTTTAGATTTAATATTTAATTTCTCAACGTTTTCTCTTTTTTAAAAAATTGTATCTATTGTGTATATGTTCTTAAATTTTTTACTATATTCCAAACTTTTATATTTAATTTTTATATTTTTCAAACACAGCTTTGTCTTTCATTTACTAGTTTAAAGCCCGTGACTTCAGAATTTAATGATAGCAATATATTTAAACTCTGAAAACATTGTTTTATATGTGTCTCCACAAGTGGATATCTGTTATACAATTTGCTGTTGTATTTTTTGCATTCTAAATTTTAATCATAAGCCTATTTTTTTTAAAGAAAGGCATAAAACAACATTGGGAAGCTGTATGGAAAAGAACTTGTCTATTATTAGAATTGTTAAAGCACAACTTGGTACAATCGGCTTTTCCACAATTTCTTGTAGACATAACTAGAGGTCCTTCAAAGAAGAATTTTTCAAAATAATTTTTATTGTAGTTTATGTAAATGGTTACAGTAGCGTTAATATATATATATGGGATTTTTTGCACCCCATCACTGGAACCTCACTACCACTTAGTGGTAGTGATCCACTGTAGATCCTCCACCACTGAAATTATGTTTCCTCTTTTCCCTCATGGTAACCTGAGTTTTATAATCCAAGGCAAAGCGTTTGTCATCATTTGATGCTATCTGTGTACCTAGTTTTATTTTACCTTGTTTCATTTCTCTATATATCACAGTTCAGTGAAATGAAATCGTCTTCTCTTTATTCCTTTTTACTTTAATTTAAACTATATTCCATGATCATGGATTGGAAGAATTAGCACTGAGGAAGCCATGCTATGTAGAGACTGGAGAGATAAGAGAGTGGATAGGGGATTTACTTTGCATGTGGCTGACTTGAGCTTGATTCCCAGCATCCCACATGGTCCCCAGTGGACTTCAGGGTAATTTCTGAGTGCAGAGCTAGGAGTAACCCCTTCAGCATCACCAGTTGTGGCCCCCCAAATAAAACTCATATTCCTACATAAAGCATTATAAAGATTTAATTCAGTTTCCACAAAATTTTAAATGGAATTTCTCAGGGAATTAGTACAAACTCTATTACTTGTTTTTTAAACTTCATAACACTGAGTATACAAAGCAATGCCGAGAAAAAATGTATTTCCTGGAATTAAATTATATTATTAAGATATAGTATTTAAAACTGTGTGACATTTACATAATAATAGCCTAAGATCAATGGAATAAAATTGGGACCTTCAGATCAAGAGCATTGAATCTATGACAAAAAAGCATTGTACATGAAGTATAGCAAGGAACCCCTCTTCAACAACTGGTACTCAGAAAACTGGATTGACACTTGCAAAGAAGAGTTTTTTGAGAAGTATCTCTTCATCTCCTATCTTGGGACAAGGCGGGGAAGGACATTGCAGGGGGAGTAATGAGCGATGCTGTGTTTTATGAGCAGTTCAACTGCTAGTAATTCTGAATTTGTACAAAAAAGGAGTTGAAAATTCCAGTTATTTATTTGAATTTTACTTGATCTTCCAATATATATATATATTTCTCCCACAACAGTTTTCTGCATTATTTTATAAAACCAAAGACTAGACCTTCTATTTGAACTACTCCAAAGACACATTTGATCTCCAGAGGGACTAAAATTGAAGGATTTGCTTAGGTTGATCATCCTAAACACATCTTCCAAGCAGACCCTGCTGATGAAACTTGTATGTGAACTCCTCTTCCTGCCCTTTCATACACAGTACCTGCTTAGGGTTCTGATAGCACAATAGTCCATTTCTCATATGTTTTTTCCCTTCAGGTGATTATACTAGAATATCATACTCTGCTTTATCATTTCTCAATTAGCACTCTGTGTTACTGAATATTTGTTTCAACTTTTTATTTCTTTTTGATATTTTCATTCTGACTGATTTATTCCATTATTTTCATTTAGAGGAATTTGAGCTTTTTACTCAAAAGTACCAAGAGTGGAATTCAAACCCCCAAATCACAACACTCTCTCCTCATTTAAAAGTTTCAGGATTGCAGAGGATAACACAGTTGGTGGTATTCCGTTTTGGGCAACAGGTTGCATTTCACTCACAATTTGACTGAGAAAAATGGATCAATTTAATAGTCCAGTGGCCTCCACATTGTCACTCTACTGAGATCTTGATTGCTTGTCCTTTGATAATTTAATAAGCAATCTGTGTCACTAGTACAGAAGACAGATAGATTTCATAAATGAAGCTCTGAAAATCAAATTGTTAATAGCATAACTGAGAACATAGTTTTATTTTTTCTTGAGTGGCAGATTGTATTTTCTGTAACTTCTGTACAAACAAACCAATGTTATCTTCTCCCGAAGGCCATGATTAGAATGATAAAATTGTGGTGTCTCCACTGTCATAGAAACAGATCGGAAGCCAAGGCAACTTCATTTAACCAAGATTTACTATCTGACTGTAAGCGTTAGATCTCAAGGTTGTGTATTTATCTATTTATTTATTTAGCTTTATTTTGGGGCCATACAGCTTACTTTTCTTTATGCTCATGGATCACTCCTGTGTGGCTGTAGGGACCACATGCCGTGATGGAGAATCAAATCCAAGGAGGCGGCACAAAAGACAGGCACCCTACCTGTATTATTATTGTGGGTCCTGGAACTCAAGTTTAAACTTGAGAAGCTTGTGATACTTCTCTCCACATACCTTCTCCTAAATATTGCATTTACATTGAAAAATTAATGTTCTTAGAGCAGCATTAATTGAAAAAAAATCTGTCTCATTAAATAACCTTACATCAAATAATAACTGTTTGAGTTAAAGGAAAGTTTCTAAAGAACAACTTGTTGGCTTCCTTTTCTTTGTCTCTGGGAGTCAAGCCAGGAAAATACAATAAAATTTACTAGCATAAAGTTGTGTGCTTTCTTCTCCACTATGCACATTCTCATGTATACTATTTTTTTGAATCTATTATTTTACTAGAAATTTGAGTCTTGGTAGAGTTTATATGAACACAGCCTTATATTTTCAGTGTTACGATCTGTTTCAGTACCACAATATTTTAATCTCTGTGTAAAACTATCACATTTCTTTTGACATTGATCACACACATTCTCAATGATCCATATTTTCCAGATCCTAATGCAAACCTTTTATCACATACTTCATTGCATTCTCCTTCCACTATGCCACATTTTAGATGGGCTCTTCCTCTCTCCGAATCATAAGTCACCAGGAGGCAATTCCAAAATCAATTCCTGGCATAAGAGAAAGGGCCTCTATGCTTCAGAAAACCATTTCAAAGGTTAATAGTTTATCCAAGGGCATTAATTAAACTTTTTTTTATACACAGAGATCAGCACTCTCAAAAGGTGGAGTGCATCATACAGACAAATCCAAGACTGTAACTTCCCTTTGCAAAAACAGAAATAAGTTCTTTGCACACAAAGCCTATTAAGCACATTCGCTTCCAGATTGTTAGATCTAACAAATGAGAGAGGGAGAGACAGACAGCGGAAGAGCCCTTAATTCAAGGAACAAAGGGTGCCTTCTATATTCTCTGTCTTTGTGGTCTTGTCTCTGAAAAATTCAAAGACCACTGAAGATGGGGATAATTAAGCAAATGATTGATACTGAACCAAAGAGGACTTTTTAGGTTCATTTGATATCAATTTCCTTCAGGGAGAGTATCTGTTTATTCTTTTTAGCATTGATCTGAGTGCACAAGATTAAAAAATGACATGGCTTTTGTTTAATGGTTTAAAGGAATTGGAAAATTTTCTTTCTTAGGCTTTGACTGATGAGATTCTTTTCCAATTTATAATAAGGAGAAAAATGGAAGATTATAGAATATAAATTATCATAGTCATTTTACTAGGGGGATTTTTTCTACTTAGTTCTGCTCTCAGCATTTGAAGAAATAATGTCAAGGGCAAGGATATGAGAGCCTGATTTTGTTGTCACATGGTAGTAGGCCATATCAAGATGAAGTGAGGCACTAAAATTTGTAGGGAAGGCTGGACAACAGAGAACTGTACAGCTATCCACTCCCTCAGCTATAAAATAATACCTATATCTTAAATGTGACAAGAAGAATGTTATAGATTAGGTAGAAAGCACAAGATAGAGAAAATCAGCTTAATGCCACTTGTTTATTGAACTTAGTTTTCTTCAGGGCTCTCTAAGAAGTGTTCAGTGACCTCCAGGGTCATGACTGGGGGGTTCTCAGAAGGTATGTGGTGCTAGAAATCAAACTCTGCTTTAGGTACCACTCTTTTAATCCCTCTACCTCTGCTACTTCAAGCTTAAATTTTATTTCATAATAAAATATATTTATCTTAAGCAGAATCTATAAAAACATAAATTGCAGCATTAAATTTAACAGCATCAGAATCTCAGCAAAATCTTGTTAGGAGTCATTCTATTCAAACTTGTTCAACTTACTATTTTTCTAAGACTCTTTCAGTTGAGCAAAATAATTTTTAGTGAAAGAAATATAGAGAGATTGAAGGGAAGAGAAAGAGAGAGATGTGTTTAAGACAGAACACATCCTTCTCTGGAGTGGAAAGAGCTAACTGTTTTTCCAAGAGTTATTGTTGATATTTTGATTGTTAAACTTATCACTAGTAAGTTATAAAATAAATGCAAGCTGTCATAAATGAAGAAATACAGCAAGCATAGTCTGCTGAAGTTTCTTATGCAGGAATCTAATTGAAACATTTAGGAGAACTTTGTGGGTTGGATTAGAAGTAGCCTTGGAGTACTGAGATAAAATCTTTGTCCTTACCTTGAGCTAAATAACCGTTTTATTCTTTGCATCACCATTTTATAAAAGCAAAGTGAAAGGGTTTGATCATGTCTTCCTATGACCAATTATTCTTCCTTAGAGCTTTTTGTTTCCTAGATTAGAAAATTGCATTTTCTCACCCTTAAGATTTGTGTGCATATTTGTCTTCCTTCTGTGAAACTTGCCAAATAAAAGATGATAAGTAGTGTCTCAGCAACAATATCATAAAATAGTGCCCTACCAATTTCGGCCTTAATAATGATGCTCCAGTGCTCAAAGGGGATCCACAGGGTACTCAAATCTGAGCACAAAAGTTGGTTTAGCTTCCTTGACATACAACGTTCACATGTGAGTCATTTGTACCCGGGGAGTGTTGTAGTTGTTTTTTCTTTTCGTTTTCATTTTGTTAATGATAAACTACGCAATTATATTTTATGCCAATTTAATCATATAATATGATTCATATTCACTCTCTTCATTTGAAAATATCATCAGAGGAGTCTGAGAGAATACAATAGGTAAGGCACTTTCCTTGCATGCAGTTGACCTGGATTCAATTCCTCAATCTCTGACATCACATGTGGTTTCCTGAGCCATACTAGGAGAGATTTATGATCACAGAGTCAGGAATAAGCCTTGAGTACTTGCCATGTATGGCCTGCCTCTCAAGAAAAGAAAAGACCACCAGCAAGAACAGCATTGAGATCCTGGTTCCAAATGTACCACCCAGAGACATTGCAACAAAAAAGGGAAGAAATGACAAGGAAGGGGGGGATATATTGCCAGAGGACTGAGATGTGGCTTAGGTAATAATCATAGGCCTTACTTGTAGGAGATTCTCAGTCTGATCTTGTGCACATACAAGAATCACCAATACTATGTGTAATAGACTCTCTAAACTCTGGCTCTAACCTCTATTCTCGGTTGCAACCTAAGCTCAGCCCCTTCCTGAGTGGTACTCTAGCCTCTCAGAATCAAAATGTTTTCTCCTAAAAGAGTACTCAACAAACTATGGATATAGAATCAGCCTTTTTGAAGAAAATATAGGCGACATATTCTGCCATGCTGAGAGACTTTAAGGCCACATCCTTGGTGCTTGGACTAATGGTTTGGTGCTTTATCTAATAGTGGTGTGGGTCATTATGGCTATCTGGAGTATCCAAGTGGGGCCTAAATGTTATAGAGGTTTGAAGTGAAGACCTTATGTATTCTAGGCATTTGATCCAACATTTGAGCTATCTCCCTGGCCCTGACTCAGTGATTTTTAAAGAACCAAACGGGTGGTAACAGGGCCCTGAACTCTGTTTTTATTTCCTGCACTCACTTTTGAAAGTAAGACTTCTCTTTAGTTAATGGTGGTGTTTTGGGTATTCCTGTGGGAGATCCATAAATAAAGCAATTGGTGCAATTGCTAAAGTGGTTGGCACTTCTCAAGCTAAAAATGTACACCTTTATCAAACACAGACCACATATAAAAGTATGTGATATGTTTTAAGTAAATTGTGAAAATCTTGAATTCAGAGGATAAATTAGTGGGGGTACAGTGGATATAACCTGTGTTTAACAATATGTTTCTCATGTTTGTGGACCTGAATTTATCTCTAGCAAACCAACTCCCAGCAATAAGAGTTTAACAAAGGGGAGTATGTAAAAGAAAATTAAAAATATAACCCAAAGGGAGCTCTCAGTCTCCCTCACTTCTTGTTATCGATGCTTCTTATTCCTTTCCCAGAGTGTCTTTCTTCTTTCAAATGCGTAAGTGTAGCAAGATTTGGTCACTGATTGAGCTCTGCTTCCTGCTATTGTTTTTTGACTTCTGCAATATGCTATGTTTTGTGCTACCCCTATGAAGGGACCAATTGAGAAAAGCCTCTGACCATAGTAAGAAGCAAAGCATTTCAGTCCAGCATCCTGTGCAGTGCAGGATCCTGTCAACAGCCATGGTTTGAGGTTGGAAGCACATTCATCTTTCAGATGAGGATACAGCCTTCTCCATCATTTGATCACACACTTGTCAGCAACTCAACCAACTTGCAACTACAGAACTAGAGGATAATAAATGTTTGATGCTTTTCAGACCACATGATTTTTATAATTTGTTATGAACTAGTAGATAAACACAGATGGAAATAAAATACACATTATGATATTGGCATAATATGGTATAATATTATAACCAATATATTGGTATAATATGGCTGATACATATTTCCTAGAAGCTGGCCAAAGTTTTGCCCCTTGCAGGCAAAGATACAAAGAGGCACCACCATTTATCTGAAACACAGTATCTCTAAGATAAAGATGGATCCGGAGACTCATGGCTTTCTTTTTGCTTGGAAGTTACAAGAACTATTTTCCATTAGTTCTCTTCACATGATCCCTGTTGATATTCTAAGTCATATCCTCTGTCCTGAAATGAATAGTGATCCACTCTCAATCTATGCTATTTCTTAATACATAGATATGGCAGAGTGTTAAATCTTTAGTTGGGAGTGTTTTTATAAGGGTTTTTAATAAAAACTTTGTAAACACATAGTATTCTGAAGGTCGGATTTAGCTTTAGGGCTAAATGTAGATTATGAAATGCTTGGGTAAATAGATAATTTCTAGGATTAATAAAATAATAACTAGATATCAAAGTCCTCTGGTTAAAGATAGTGTAGGAGACAGTGCAGGGTTAAGATACATAAGGCCCAGCAAGGTTCCATTCCTAGAAGCTCATGGTCTCCTAAAGACCCCAACTACATCCAGGTGTGGTCCAAACACACCCACACGTTTCAAAAAATTATTGGAGAACAGAAACTTCAAGGTATAATAAAAAGGCAATAGACAGAGGTAGATATATTTGGATGTTGCAACTTTTAAAGAGGTCTACAAATTGAAAGAATCAAAAGAGCAGATGTTAGAAGATCTTTTAATTAATATTAAGTACACTATTCAATGTTTTTGCAGCTTACATCTAAACCACATTAATAAGTCATTTTTAAAGAACAGAAAAGTTGAGTATTCCACCCTCAAGCAGTTGCTTTAAAGAAAGCTATTAGTTATGGCATAAAATTATCTGTGAAACATAATGGGCTGGTGCAAAGCTACTATTATTTCATTTGCAACTGCTTATATTCTTCCTGGAAATACATTCACAAGAGGTTCAAATCAAAACTGGATAACTCTTTTGCTTTCCTTTACTCACTAGTAGCATATATATAATATATATATATATATATATATATATATTTTTTTTTTGGGGGGAAAAGGGAAATATTTTTTTTTTTATACATATATATATATACTCAAAAGGTCAATGTTTTCTTTTTTAAAAAGGGAGGGTCAGAGTAATAGAACATTACTGGTTAAGATCTTTGCTTTGCAAGTGGCCAACCTGGTTTGATTATTGGCATCTTATATGGTACCCTGAGCACCACCAGGATTAATTCCTGAGTGTCGATCCAGAAGTAACCCTTGAGCATCTCTGGGTGTGACCCTAAATGAACAAAAAAATAACCAAAAAAGCAACAAAAAAGGGAAATATTCATTCTTTGTCTACAGATAACTAGGTATTTTAATTAAAATTATTTTAAACACACCTTTTCCCCCTTTAAAACTCTTCTTAATTTTCCTGCAAATACTATATTTTTCTGGTATACCTACATCTTTGATATATTTGATTAAGACTTAATCAAAAACAATTTTTGCTTTTATAGCCTACTAACAGGGCAAAGCCTAATTTTCCACTCTGCTTTTATTCCTCAGTCTGAGCATAGGGAATATGAAATTGTGGGAAAATCTTGGAGGATGATTTGCCAGTCTTTTTCCAAATTTACTACAATTTGCTATAAATTGATTTTGGGGCCCTCTTCTTAAGAAAGAGTTATTTGTTATCAGATAATTTCATATTAATGAATCAGATGTAGATAATATATCTCTGTATCCATATTAGGTGTGCTAGAATGCTCTGCATTCTAGAATAATTGTTCACTTTCTGGCACAAATAATTGTTCACACTCTCTTTTCTGACAAGTGTATTCAGACACCTTGGAACTGCTGGATGATAAATGTCTTTTCACATAAAAGTGAACATCCTAAGGATAACTGAACTACTTCATGCAGCCATTTTAACAGTGAATTGGCCACGTTATTGCCCTGGTTACTGAGATTATTATTAATGGAAAATAATCATGAATAATGCTAGAGTTAATTTAATGTTTGCTGAACCCAGTGTTCTCATTCAGTATTAATATGACGATCAGGTATTTGAGGAATACTCAAAAGCTAAAGGAAAAATTAAAAAGCAATGTAAAACATTTCTTAGGTGGTTACCTAGTTAGTTTTTAGATAATGATTCAAGTCACATATAGATAGATCCACCCGGGATTACTCAAAGGTATTAAAGAACTTTCATGTATGTAGTATAAAGGGTTATTCAAAATAATTAAGATTCAGTGGCAATTACAGAATAAATATATTGCCTCCTATATCTCAGCACTGTTATGTTCCTTTTACGGGACTTATTTATTTTAGCAACTAATCTGGGATATTCAGCAATTTACACTGGGGCTTCTTGTCATTAGTGTGAATTAACTAAAAGGTTCTGTTGTCCTTAGTAATTAGTTTGAGTAGGAAATGAGGAAGAGACAGCACATTGTGAGGGCTGCTCAGTACTACCTCTATCTTCCTTTAATATTTGTTAGCATAATATGGACTTTTAATTCCCTCCCTAATTATCAAGAAGTGTTTTGCTAAATGGGCATATCCTCAAGCATAATTGCTTATTTTCACCTTATAATCTTTGGAAACGTGTTATTTATAAACTTTCAGCAGGAATTCACAACCATTTCTATGGGAAAAGAAAAGGAAAATCTCACCAATATAAAATAGCAAATAAGGATACTTACTGAGCCATTTACTTCAATGATGTGATCTTCAGAAAATGGGAAAAAAGTAATGTGTTTTACAAGAAGAAGCCTCCTGGAAGTTGTAATTTCCTCAGCACATCGTGGTAGAAAACTGTGACTCAAAGATATATCTATATCAAAATTCCACATTGTGATAGAGCAATGTCTTCTTTCATTTATCATGAATAGATTTAAATTTGTTGTCTCGTCAGTATATCTTCTCAGTTACCACTTGGTATTTGGAATACTTCTAAGAATTCTCCTACCTTTATAGTTACAGAGGTATAGTTCTCCTACCTTTACCTTTGCAGATGGAACCAGAGATATTCAATCCATATGCCTCAAACATCCCCTAAGCTTTACAGATTCAGTAGAATTATTTCTTTTTACTTCAAAATGTTTATGTCCACAATATATCAGGCACCGGTAGACTTTTACAAAAAGAAAACAGCAAGCTCCATCAAAAAATGGGGAGGAGGAATGAACAGAAACTTCCACAAGGAAGGAATTCAAATGGCCAAAGGCATATTAAAAATATTCATCGTCACTAATCATTAGAGAGATGCAAATCAAAACAGCAATGAGATATCATCTCACACCACAGAGACTGGCTCATATCCAAAAGAGCAAGTACAACAAATGCTGGTGTGGATGTGGCGAGAAAAGGAACTCTCATCCATTTTTGGTGGGAATGTCGACTGGTACAGCATTTTTTGGAATACAATATGAAATTCCTCCAAAGACTAGAAATTGAGCTCCCGTTTAACCCAGCCATACCACTCCTGGGAATATACCCTGGGAATCCAAAAAAAAATTTTTCATAGCAGCACTATTCACAATAGCCAGAGTCTGGAAGCAACCAGAGTGCCCAAGAACTGATAACTGGATAAAGAAGCTTTGGTACATCTACACAATGGAATACTAGCAGCTGTTAGGAAAAATGAAGTTATGAAATTTGCCTGTTAATAGATGGACATGGATGGAGAGGATCATGTTGAGTGAAATTATCCAGAAGGAAAAAGACAGATATAGAATGACTGCATTTATCTGTATTTTATATATATATATATGAAACCAATATCCAAGGGCAGGCAATACATGGATCAGGAGGTCTTGTAAAAGTTGGGATCTACCACAAACATGTGGGAGTCAGAAGTTCAGTAAGACAGAGAATGGAAGTGTGCAAATTGTCGAAAGTGATAATTCCAGCCTAGAACTGAGCATTGAATACAGGCAAAAAAATACAGATAACCTCTAAATATATGTATGCAATCCACAGTGTGGAAGAGAAGGAAGAGAGAAAGAGAGAAAGAGAGAGAAAGAGATAACATGAAGTGGCTGGGGAGGCTGGAGCTTGGCTCGCCCTGGGCCCAGCTGAAGAGGGGACCCCCAGGAGGGCAGACGGGTTTTGGGTGTTGGCCCGTCACCTCTGGGGGGTCCCGGAAGCAGCCGGATGAGACTTCGCCCATCACACTAGCCACCATTTTCGCTGTCCGGACGCTTGGGAAACTGCCTCACGACCAGATCAACAGAGCAAAACTGGTTCGAGCCCAGGTAGGCGGCTCCCAGAAGCGGGAATCACTGGGAATTCGTCCAGATGGAGTCAGGGTTTGGCCATTCCCCTCTCCATTTTGTCGAGCCTGGTGGCCCCCGCCCAGGAGCTGCCCAGGGGCCATCGGCCATAACATGAAGCGGCTGGGGGAGGCTGGAGCTCGGCCTCGCCCCAGGCCCAGCTGAAGAGGGGACCCCAGGAGGGCAGACGGGTTTTGGGTGTTGGCCCGTCGCCTCTGGGGGGTCCCGGAAGCAGCCGGATGAGACTCACCCATCACACTAGCCACCATTTTCGCTGTCCGGACGCTGGGAAACTGCCTCAATACCAGATCAACAGAGCAAAACCAGTTTGAGCCCAGTGCGGCGCTGCCGCTATGGCCGTGCAGCCCATTAAAATAGTGGAAACAGTAATGTCTTTTAATGCATTGAATTCCACGAAGAGCAGGAAAGTTTGGCGGGAGCAAGAGATAAAGAGGAGAGAAATGACATACAGAACCCATCAAGTAGTTGAGGTGTGGGAGGGGGAGGGAGGTGGGGACATTGGTGATGGGAGATGGGTTTGGGTGGAGGGATGGGTGTTGGAACACTGTAGAACTGGAACTCTACATGAGCATCTTTCAATTGTATGTCTAAAATGGTGTAATAATATTTGGGGGGAATAATAAAATTAAATTAAAAAAAAAGGAATAAGGGGATGGAAAGAAAAACTCAAAGGAATAAAAGGTCCAATTTGCAAAAAAAAAAAAAAAAGAATATATCTTCCTTTCAGCAATCCTCAGTGAATTGATGGGTTTTCCCCAGTTGAGAGCAGGAAGCCAGTTATAGGATTACCCAATGTGTTATGGAAATCTTTTTACATAGGAGTCTAGAACATGTCTCTATTCGAAGAGCCTAGTAACTGTGACAATGACAAATATGCCTTGCCAGAAAATGAGAGATGGTGAAAAACTAGACATTAAAGGTTCTGTGATTTTGTACCACAGAATCTATGCCTACTGAATTTTCATTTATTCTAAGAAAATGTTACCTATATATGTTTTGACTGCAAAACTGGAAAATGGGGATTTTATTGTTTTATTTTGATATAATTTAATTTTACCAAAGAGGACAGTAATCCATAAATTACATGGGGGAACACATAGTTGTTAAACTAAAAACAATATTCTTATAAATTATCTGGGTCTTAATACTATTGGTATCTCTTACACATGAATGATTCTTCCCAAGGTGAATTCACAATTTTCTTCTCCTAAGTTTCAGAGGGGAAAAGTTACTAAGATTGAGTAAATAAAAATTTTTACTACAATTTTTACAATCTTTAATGTTCTTGCTTTCATTAAAAGTTCATGAAAACTATATATTGATATTATCATCGTCATTATTAGTATAGTTTTTCTGTCTGTATCTATCATATATAAGTTTTTCTTAGTCCTCTCTACAGTGATTAAAATAGGTCAGCAAAATCTATTTTTAATTGTATTATAAATACAGTTGTATTATACAAGTATAATTTTATTATTTTATATTAAATTAATTGTATTCACTTATAGTGTAAGTGTGGGGATTGAACCTAAGGCTTCTCTCATGAGACATGTGCTTTATTGCTGAGCCACATCCCTGGTTCCAATTTTTTGATATCTATAATTCAGTTTTTAATGCAACACTAGTACATTTGATGAATGTTGTTTTGATTTCATTTATTTTCTATTCTGAGTGACCTTAAACCTCCTACACAGGCTAACCATGAAGGTTCCTCCAATCACTGTATCACTGTATCACTGTCTTCCCATTGTTCATCAATTTGCTCGAGAGGGTACTGTTGCAGGACTCCTAAGGGCCGCTGCATCTGCTCTGGATTGCCTCCCTCAAATCACTCCATAGATAAGGGGGTAGTCTAAATGTGGCAGTTTATCCGACCATGTATGCTGTACTAGCTGGTATAAATATTCTCCCATGCTATCACAATCATCGTGGGACTAGCTAGATCTTACCAGCATATTAGCCTGGCCACGTAAGGACACCTAAGTAATTGGACCAGAGAGAAAGGCTGTTTGCTTCCAAACAAACAAGCATGGCTCCCCTGATAAAATATAAAACTACAATGAAGTAGAGGAGACTTGTGAAGGCTTGGAGAAATATTTAACTGGCATTGGTGTTGATCTTTGGTACAGTGACATGCCATCTCAGAAACCCCCTTCTCTACATTTCCAAAGGCCTTCCCGGCTCAAAACAGCACAGTAAAGGCCCTAGGTGAGATGCAGGGAGGGGATTACCTGAGGGCATTGGACCCTCCCTGCTTTCCCATAACAATGGGAGGAAGGTCTGAGTTGGGGGGGGGTATAAACTAGCCGGTTCCCCGCTCTCCCGGTCTTCTTCCCGGTGGGATCTCGCCTTGTGAGCGTTTATTCCCCTTGGAAGTTTTACACGTGGTGGTCGCCATCTTGGCCTAAACGTGGCTGGGGTTCTAGCCTGGAATCCTAAGCATCGGTTTTTCCTTTTTGCTGATTTGTATGCCTGAACCTGTGATAAGTAAAGCCTTTTAAAACCGCATCGGATTCCTGAGTGTTCATCCATTCCTCGCCCGGCCGGAGGTAGAAGGGAACTTCGCTTCCCGGCACTGTTGGGGACCCGGCGGAGCGCCTCGACAGGGTACCAGTAACATCTCCATATGTCCTGTTGTAAGCAAGTGTAGCCCAAGGGCTCTGCTTGTTCCAGGGACAGGAAAAGCCCCCAAACCATTCCTTCAGGTCATGGGAGTGAGGTCCATAATTGTTACTGGTTTTTGGCATATCAAATAAAACAAGGGTAACTTGCCATGCTCTGCTGTGTAGGTGGTATACTCTCAGTAGAAGGCTCTCATCTAGAGCATTTACTGATAAATTTACTGCACCACTCAGGAAAATATACCAGCTATATTTTCTCCACAGAAAGTATCTTGATACTTTTTGGGGGGGTGTATCATACCTTGAAATGCTCACAGGTTTACTCCTAGCTCTGCACTCAGGTAATTCCTGAGTTACTGTTTTTTCCCATTTTCTTCCTCCTGAGCAGTGCAGTAACCTGACTTCACAGCTCAACATATTATATAAAGACCAACAAAATGAATTTGGACCTCTGTCTAATACCATGCACAAAATCAGATAAAAATGGACTAAAGATCTCAATATCAGACCTGAATCCATAAAGTATGTTGAAGAAATATAGGAAAAACCCTCCATGACATTGAAGTTGAAGGCATCTTCAAAGATGAAACACCACTAACAAAGCAACTAGAAGCAAAGATAAACATATGGGACTACATGAAACTAAAAACCTTCTGCAGCTCAAAAGAAATGGTGACCAATATACAAAGACAGTCCACAGAATGGGTAAGAATATTCACTCAATAGCCATCTGATAATGGGTTAATATCCAGGATATATCAGGGACTGTTAGAACTTTACAAGAAGAAAACAGCCAACCCCATCAGAAAAATAGGGACAAGAAATGAACAGAAACTTCCACAAGGAAGTAATTCAAATGGCCAAAAGACATATGAAAAAATACTCATCATCATTAATCATCAGAGAAATTCAAATCAAAACAACAATGAGATATCATCTCACACCACAGAAACTGGCTCATATCCAAAAGAGCAAGAACAACAAGTGGTGGCGTGGATGTGGGGAAACAGGGACTCTCATCCATTGTTGGTGGGAATGTCGACTGGTACAGCCTTTTTGGAAAATAATATGGACATTCCTCCAAAGACTAGAAATTGAGCTCCCATTTGACTCAGCCATACCACTCCCGGGAATATACCCTGGGATTTTATTTTACGTGTGATCTGGAATGTGAAAATCATTTTTTGCTGGCTGCTTTTAATGTTTTTTTTTCTTTATGGGTCACATCTGGACATGCTCAGGGGTTATTCCTGGCTCTTCACTCAGGAATTACTCCTGGAGGTGCTCAGGGGACCATATGGGATGCCAGGGGATTGAACCCACGTCAGCCGGCGTGCAAGGCAAATGCCCTACCTGCTGGACTATTGCTCCCGCCCCTGATTTTAAATTTTTGGACTTTCTTGATGCTAATTGAAATCTGAATGAGAAAATAAAAGAAAGTAAACCTGAAAATGTAAAAAATCTTTATGTTTTAATGGATATTTACAGTTATCTAAACCTAGGTGATGAAATGCACATACTGAAACTACAGATATATTATAATGTAAGGTATTTCCCAGTGTTTGTCTTGTATAGATTCCTTTTGACATCAGTCAGCTTATGAGTATGAAAGATTTTACTCAATTTGAATGTACTTTGTAGTCTATATGAAATAAATTCTGCTTTGGCATATAGTCCAGAATATATTGTTGGGACTATAAGGGTCTTTAGAATTATGTATTATATTTTATACAAGATTATGTTCTCTTAAAAAGAGAATACAACCAAATTTACTGTTTTATTTTGGGTAATAGAGAGATAATAAAAGCTAATTTAGTGAAGCTATAGAAAATTTGGAATAAGGGGTTTAATATTAATCCCAGGTTTAAAAAATAATTTAAACACCTTGGAAAGTTAATATCCTTTCCTTATTCATATAGAGGTCCAATTATAACTTTCTGCTTATGAATTTTGAGACTGAGAAACATTGGTTATGTTAATCAGGATGAAAATTAGTGGTATAATAAAATACTTAAAAAAACTTGGTCATAGATTACACATTCAAAAATTAGAATTTGTGGAAATTAAGAAGAAGAATTGATCTTTAAATCACTCCCTTGTATTCTGTGGGACTTGTGGTTCAGAAATATCATTTTAGAATTGGAAAGGCATTAGAAATCACCTATCTTACAGATGGGAAAACTAATATTAAAATAAATGACATGCTAAATGTACACAGAGTTGGAACGCATTTTATGTAAAAGTATTTTCTTCCTAATGACTTCAATTTTTTACTTTTAAATACAAATTTAAAATAATAGTCATATGGTGTTGTGTCCCCCTTAAGAAAATTCCACCTCAATCAAAGGAATTGAAGCTTCTATGTTCCTAAGTGAAATTGTCTTTGTCTTTTGGAGACTATGATCATGACAATGATAATAATGATGATGATGATGATAGAGGAGGTATTGATATAAACTGCCATCACTTCTATATGTATACATCTTTTAATGTAAAAATTATACGTTATTTAAAGCTTTGAAGATCTATGTGTATTTACTCTTGACAACATTCAGGCTAGATACCATATCATCTCCATTTATCCAAACTGAAAAAAGAAGCAGAGAGGTTGAACACTTTACCCATGACCATGGATCTCTTCAAGGACAGGTTGTATATCCTAAGTGTACAAGAATCTTTTAAACCCTCTTCAAAAAGATTATACTTATTGCTATATAGGTAGAATGAAGATAATGATCATTGGTAATGATCATATCTGCTCCGGAGTTCTGTGTTAGATAGGAGACATTAAAAAGGAAGGGGTCAATGAACAAACTTTTAAGAAAGTAGACTTCAAAATAATTTAAGCCCTGAAATGTTTATTAATTCATTTCTCTTGATTTCATTCACCTAGCAATATTCACAACCACCTTTTTTTTTTCACTTTTTTGGGTCACACCCAGTGATGCTCAGAGATTACTCCCTGGCTCTTCGCTCAGGAATTATTCCTGGTGGTGCTCGGAAATCATATGGGATGCAGGGGATTGAACCCCGGGTCGGCCACTTTCAAGGCAAACACCCCACACACTGTACTATCGCTCTGGCCCCTCAACCACCTTCTTTATACCTAACTAGTTTCTGGGGCTTCTAAGCAGCAAACTAAAACCGAACATGTATCCCATCTCTCCCCAAACTTTATCTTCTCACGGAAATAGGCAGTGTATAAATAAATTAATGAATAAGTATTTAGTAATTATAAGTACTCTGAAGGAAAGTGATATGCAATGCTGGAGACCCTCTTCTTTTGGGAGAAGCCCTTAAGGCTGCACTCAAATGGTGAGACAGATAAACCACGTACAGATCTAAGGTAGGAGAGTTCTTGGTCCAACTGGCAAAGGTTCAGTGGCAGAGGCTACCTGTCATTAGGGGGAATAAAATGTCTATGGGTCAATAGCTAGATTGGAAGGAGAGTGATATGGGGACTCTTATGAAGTAGACTATTTTGCCAACAGAATTCTAATTTACTATCATTAGAAGTCATTGGTGAGTTTGAAGTAGGGACAATGTTTTGATTTTTGTTCTAAAACAAAGGTAAAATGTTTCTGTGAAGAGTCATAGATTATTTGTGGATCTATTGTGCGCTTTATAGTGATCCCAGTTCTGCAGTACAAGCAGTCATGGGCAGTGTGTCAACAACTGGGTATCCCTGTACATTTTTTTTGTACAAAACATTTGATGACCCTTCTTCAGGAAGATTATCCTGATTGTTATCTTGGTAGGATGAAGATATGATCATTATAACGAATCAGAATATGCCCCTTTTAGAGAGGCATGTTCTCAGTGTAGGGTCATGTTCAAAGAAATGCCAATCTCACTCCAAGATGTACTCCAATCTTTCTCCAAGATGTCTTGCAAACATTTGCAGAGACTCTTCAAAAGTGCCAATATTTTCATTCATAATAAGCAAGTCTTCCTGAAATCCTATTTCTTATTTTTTTACATATCTCATATCCTGGGCTGCCACCTAGATTTTTCTGCCTTCTTTGTTAACTCATCCGCTTCTATGCTTTACTGATTCTAATCTTTCTTCCATTAAGTATTCAGAATCAAATGATTAATTTCATGCCAGTGTTCTATGTTCTTTAACACAATTTTTTGAAAATTCCTTATAATCCTCAATGTGTCTGCCTTTTCTTATTCCCTATTTTAATTTATCTGGACAATACATCTGATTAATTCCTTGCAAAAAAAACTTACTCTCTTTGACATTCTTTGCAAATATCATATTTTGCCTTTAACTAGAAAATCCTCATACTCAGATAAGTCTAACTTGTGTGTATTTAAAATATTAGACAATGACATGTACACTGTTTAGTAGGTTCAGCCCTAAATCTTGCACTCACGTAATAGTCTGTGATCTTAAATGTCATGTGATAATCTGTGTGCCTGACAACCCCAGCCCCCAACCCCTTTCCAATCAAATAATCTATCAGTTTGGTTATTTGTTCTTTGAAAAATCGTAGTTTTATGCATTCTCCTCTGCCTGCAATCAACAATGCTTTTTAATAGTTAAAAAATTCAGAGTTGGAGCGATAGCCCAGTGGGTAGGGTGTTTACCTTGCACGTGGCTGATCCATGCCTACCCGGTTCAATCCCCAGCATCCCATATGGTCCAGAGCCAGGAGTAACCCTGAGCATCACCGGTGTGACCCAAAAAAAAGCAAAAAAAAATTCAGCTAATTACACTGCTATGTATTTTAGTGAGATAATAGGTTACTATAGGAGACTTTCTCTGTTTTTCTTTTGACATCAAACCCATCTCCACTAAATCCATTTATATCACTCTCAATACAGTCTACTTTCCCTTCCCTCCTCTCTTCCAGTTCCCCTGACAAAGGAACATCACTGAAGATCCTTCCAATGTTTCATGCTACAAAGTCTAAACTGATTGAACTATCATTGTCACTTTACAGTGTTTCCTCACAGAGCTCAGGAAAGGAAGGAGAATATTTGATCAGACCTCTCGGATGGCAGGTCTGGTGATCTTACTACTCTTTTCCTTCTACACAGCTTATCATTTTCTCTAGAGAGGACCTTTTATTGTTGTTTTGGCCAAACAAGGCAATGCTTAGGGCTTACTCCTGGGGTTGATGTGCAGCAATCACTCCTAGCAGGGTTGGCTGTGTGCCAGGCAAGCTCCTTAGCCCACATGCTGTCTCTCTAGTTCCCAAAAATGACCTTTCTCTGAATTTTTGCTGTGTTCTTTTCTTTGTTATTATCGTCTTGCTCTATGATCTCATAGGTTCAGAAAATTTTTTTGTGAGCACACTGATCCTTATCTCCCTGTAGCTACTGTCCTATTATATTCTTCACTGTGCTTGTTTTTATGCTTTTGTTATGGGTTTTGCTTTGTTTTGCATCTGACTCTACTTGGGTTTCAAATGATCATCAATCAACTGAATGAGTTTTTTTTTTTGCATTTTTTAAATTTTTTATTATACCACCGTGAAACATACAATTACAAAGGTGTTCATAATTGGTTCTTGGTAACACAGTATTCCAGCACCCATCCCTCCACCAGTGCCCCATTTCCACCACCAATGTACCCCACCCTCCCCCCCACCCCCATGCTGCCTTAATAGCAGGTACCCCTGTTTCCTCTCTTTCTCTCTCTCTCTCTCTCTCTCTATCTATGCATCTTCTCTCCCTCTTATTTTACACATTGTGGCTAGCCATGCAGATATTTAGAGTTTATCACTTAAGTCTCTTTGTGTATATTCAATGGTGAGTTTTAATCTGCCATTACCATTTCCACATTTAGTAAAACACTGGTATCTATTTATGTCGTATTAATGAATGCAGTCATTCTATATCTGTCCTTTTCCTTCTGACTAATTTCACTCAGCATGATAGTCTCCATGTCCATCCATTGGCAGGTAAATTTCATAATTTCATCTTTTCTGACAGCTGCATAGTATTCCATAGTGTAGATGAACCACAGTTTCTTTAGCCAGTCCTCTGTTCTCGGGCATTTAGGTTGTTTCCAGATTCTAGCTATAGTGAATAGCGCAGAGATGAATAAAGAGGTACAGATAGTGTTTCTGCTATGTGTTTTTCGGTCTCTCGGGTATATTCCCAGGAGTGCTATTGCTGGATCAAATGGGAGCTCAATATCTAGTTTTCGGAGGAATGCCCATATTGTTTTCCTAAAGGGCTGGAACAGTCGGTACTCCCACCAACAGTGGATCAGAGTCCCTTTTCCCCCCACATTCACGCCAGCACCGATGTTCTTGCTGTTTTGGATGTGTGCCAGTCTCTGTGGTGTGAGATGGTACCTCATTGTTGTTTTGATTTGCATCTCCCTGATGATTAAAGATGAAGAACACTTTTTCCTATGGCTTTTGGCCATTCAAATTTCTTCATTTTGGAAGCTTCTGTTAATTTCTTCTCCCCATTTTTTGATGGGGTTGGCTGTTTTTTCTTGTGGAGTGCTACCAGTGCCTGATATATCCTGGATATTAACCCCTTGTCAGATGGGTACTGGGTGAATATCCTTTCCCACACTGTGGGCTTTCTTTGTATCTTGGTCACCGTATCTTTTGAGGTGCAGAAGCTTTTAGTTTTATATAATCCCATTTGTTTATCTTTGCTTCCATTTGCTTGGTCAGTGGTGTGTAGTCTTTAAAGATACTTTTCCTTTCGATGTCGAGAGGCGTTTCTCCTATGTTTTCTTCGATGTGCCTTATAGATTCATGTCTGATGTTGAGATCTAGAATCCATTTTGATCTGACTTTTGTGCATGGCGTTAGAAGGAGGTCTAAGTTCATTTTTTACATGTAGCTGCCCAGTTTTCCCAACACCATTTGTTGAAGAGGCTTTCTTTGCTCCATTTAATATGTTTTGCTCCTTTATCGAAGATTAAGTGGTTGTATATTTGAGAATGTGTTTCAGGATTCTCAGTTCTATTCCATAGGTCTACGGGTCTGTCTCTATACCAATACCACACTGTCTTAATTACAACTGCTCTGTAGTAGAGCTTGAGGTTGGAGAAAGTGATACCTCCCATCTTCTTTTTTCCCAAGGATTGCTTTAGCTATTTGTGGAGTTTTATTATTCCATGCAAATTTCAGGAGTGTTTGTTCAATTTCTTTGAAGAACATCAAGGGTATCTTTATAGGGACCACATTGAATCTGTATAAAGCTCTAGGGAGTATTACCATTTTTATAATGTTAATCCTTCCAATCCATGAGCAAGGAATGTGTCTCCATTTCCTCAGGTCTTCTTTTTATTTCCTGAAGTAACGTTTTGTAGTTTTCTTTGTAGAGATCCTAAACATTCTTTGTCAAACTGATTCCTAGGTATTTGATTTTCTGTGGCGCAATTGTGAATGGGATAGTTTCTTTAATGTCCCTTTCTTCTCTTTCGCTTTGCATATAGGAAGGCCATTGACTTTTGGGTATTGATTTTGTGCCCTGCTACTCTACTATAGTAATGTATTTTTTTCTAGGAGCCTCTTGGTAGAGAGTTTCGGGTTTTCCAGGTATAATATCATGTCATCTGCAAATAGTGATAACTTGGCTCTTCCCTTCCTATCTGGATGCCGTTAATGTCTTTTTCTTCCCTGATTGCTATGGTAAGTACTTCCAGTACTATATTGAATAGAAGTGGTGAGAGTGGGCAGCCTTGTCTTGTCCCTGATCTTAAGGGGAAGGCTTT